>JAVLUX010000151.1:1210000-1237500 GCA_032164185.1 Moxostoma hubbsi | reverse complement strand
AAATAGTTTTTTCCTGCTGAACCCGTTGCTATGATACACGAGTATGAGCTGCTTATATATGTAGTTTTACCCACATTTAGTGGCATTTAGGTATAATTAAACCAGCTATACAAGTGTTGCAACTTTGCTACAGTGAGTATTTTAGAGTTTCAGAAAAATAAAACATTTTACGGTATTGGACACAATGACTGTTAGAAAGATACTGTATATGAACCTCAAAGTTTACTGTATTGTCTAAAAGGTATTTTGACAAATTTCTCATTGCACAGAACACACTAATACACTTGAAGTGTTTACATGCTTGCTTCAGCTCAAGCTTCAACATTTCTGCCCACAACCGGCCAGTTCAGGACTTTAACTTTGTTGTTCCAAAACACAGGATTTCCTCTATTTCAACCATTCAGTTATAGATTTACTTGTGTGCTTAGGGTCTTTGTTGGGCTGCATGGCCCACTTTCCATTCAGATTCAGTTTACAGATGGATACACTGACACTCCTCAAGTACAATCCAGAATTCACTGTTTCCCGTATTGACTGTGAGCTGTCCAGTTTCTAAGCAATATGGCACAAGAGGCTATGCAAGAGCTCCTCAAATACTTTCTTGCATGGGCCAGATTATCCAGATGAATAATCTATTTTAGCTAGCACTTTCATTGCAAGTAACATGTTAACATGAAAAAACATCATTATACAGTGCGTTTGTTTATGCTAAAATAGTCAGACGGTATACTGAATTAAACATTTTTAAGGTCTGGCAATAAATTCTTTCTTAAGATCTGGCTCAAAAACAAACATCACTTATGCTATATAGTGTGTATAGTCTCAGCTAAATGTCCTTATTGCTTTTATTGAATGGTTATAATAAAATATTCAAGGCACACATTTTATAACACTATTTTATTTATCAAAATCCATCTTTTCCTGCCAAGGTTAGTTGGCCTGTGTCTTAGCTATACAATGATACACAGACTATAGCTACGTGACCAGGTGTTTACCTTGCTGTTACAAAGGTTGTATATTTTAGCACGGCTGGAACACTTTATTGACTTATCAGCATCCAGACCGGAACAATACATCTTGGTCATATAGATGATACATTGTTCTTTTAACAAAAAGTTAACTTTAAGTCAATGTTTTGATGGTATATTTAGCTTAGTTTAGTTCAGCTGTTTTTAAGTTTAATAATGATTGTGCACACATTTCAGGGAAAGAGAAGGCTCGTACGCAATGTCCATAGAAAAATCTTACAGGAATTTTATTAAGAAGCCAAAAAGTGCAAAATTGCTCCTATGAAGAAACAAAACATCATCAGTGGGACATTGTGTGCGATAATTCTCTTTCCTTAGATTTAATTTAATGAGCATACATATGTATCAATAATATACTCACTATTTGTAGTGATTGAGGAGCAAATGCATGCAGATGATATAGTGTAGGTGTATGCGCATGCAAAGACTAAAAAACATGTTGCATGTAAACTCACTGCTGTGATGGCACATATTGCACAATGGCTTAGTGATTCCTGTCTCCACCTTAATATACAGAAAACAGAAACAAATGTTTGTGTCTTGGTTGAAAAGTTGAAAGTAGTTTCACTTTTTAAGTATCTTGGTGGCACTATAGATACTAACCTTACATTTTAAATGCATGTTAAGAAAGATATAAACACAGTAAAGTTTAAATTATAAAATTATCTATATACAGTATTAGAAACTGTTTGACTACAAAAGCAGCAAAATAATATTTTATATTTAATGAGCCTCATGTGTAACTCTTAAATCTGTACAATCAGTATATCATCAGGCTCTCAAGGTGCTGGACATGAAGCCAAATAGATAAATCACTTTCACTCTATTCAAAATCAAAATATATTGAGCTACGTTACTTACATTAACAAATCTTGTATATACTATCTTGCATAGTTTAGCGCTTTCTCTTACAGAATTTATTAAACAAAGAATAACGGGTAGATCCACCAGATCTATTGTTAGAGGGGACTGTGAAGTACCTATGCGAAGCTTTTGGACACAGTTTTGCTGTGAGAGCAACCTGGAATATTTTGCCTGTTCATATAAGATCTTGTAAAACCTATCGCTCATTCATATGCACTTAAAAATCAAGAGTAAAAGAAAAACGACAGTGTGATCATACTCCATAAATGCCATCAATTGTGAATCAAACATGCTTTAAAAAAATATTGCCATCTTTTGTGTATATACTGTATATGTTACTGTTTTATTATGCTAATTTTCACTTTAGTTTTAAGGATTGTTTCAATGTTATTTCTGTTATTTATTTATTTTATGTAATATCTGACCTTTTGGATTTTTATCACTGCTTTTTTATGGAATACCTGACCAAGACTACAGTTGAAAATTAGTTGTAATAGCTAAAGTGGCACATATACAGAAATGTTTATTGATGGGCACTCTACCTGTAAATCTAATAATACAGACAAAAAACATCCTTAACATCCTTATTATGATAAATCAACTTATCTTAAAACTGAATTTCCTTTGGGAATGGTGGCAGCAATAAAAGGTTATTTCTCTCCATCTGGTTTATTGAGAGAATCACAACGTGCAAAATTGCTTATCACACATATCTCAACCAGGCGTGAGAAGTTTCCTGTGACAAGTAATTTGATCATACAAGGTCTCAGACACACTTAACTATACCTACATTTTGTACATATCTCGTCAGTTTCCTGATTAAATGAACACTAGAAGAGCTACATCAACAATAACGTAATCACTTCCACACAAATGAGGAGTAAAACGGCAGATTATAAATTAATTCGCTCTTTTCCACACACAATGCTATTTTATGACTTCAAAACAGAGCAAGGTAGGTTTTGTTGATTTTAAGCTCGATTAAAAACCTTTAAAAAAAAACATTCCTTTAGCTCCACACAGTGGGCATTTCACTTCAGAACTGCCGTGATACACGTAAATCATAACAGTCTTTTTTTATTAGACTCTGCACAATGCAACACAATCACAGACATGCATAACATGATTTTTAATATAAAGCTGAATAGAGTGGTATTTTGAACCAATACATTTTGCCAGTTGCTTGGTTTTGATTTCTGTCCTGTTGCACTAAGTAGCCATGCCCACACATTATAGCTGTAAATTCTATATAGCTGTAAATTAAAGGTGAAGTTCGTCATTTCTGGGCATCTAACGTCACCAAACGAAATTGCATAAATAATTACTTTTTCCCAAACTGGTTTCCCAAACACATATATTTAGATAAAATGAAAATCCCACTCTGAACTCCCACCATTAGTTGAACCAGTGTTGATATGTTGGTCTGGTCGAGATTCTCAAATTAACTGCAATGTTTTAAAGCAAAGCAGTGTTTTTGAAACAGAGAAATGGTGTGGGGGAAATGGACAACCCAGAGTGAACTACACTCACACTCTCACACTCTCTCTCACACTCTCTCTCACACAGTCACTCACTCACTCACTCTCTCACACTCATATCATGATTTTTATACTGTACAAACTGTATTTTCTATCTCCTAAACCTATCCATCATCTAAATATTTAAATGTAAAAAATGTGGTATGTATTATTTATAAGCTGTTTTTCTGGTATTGATTGTAATAACACACACACACACACACACACACACACACACACACACACAGAGTACTCACATAGAGGAAAGTATTGGGTCACTCTGTTTGTCAACTCAAGTGTTGAACATCCTAAATATTTTCAGAAAATAAAGCTTAAGTACCAAGGAGACAAGATACAGTAGCATGTGTCTGTTACATTAAATGCTGAGTTTATTTACAAAAAAAATACATTACATAGAAATTCAATTGTATTTACATACATGTAAATACATACATTATTTACAAATAATTTCACACAGTACTTACAGAGAGGAAAGACTTTATAAGTGTTGAACATCTCCTGGAAGCTCTGGCTCACTCTCTTTCTCAGAACAAGAGGTCTCTGTGTCATCCCTTGATACATCTATTTATAACACAAGAACCATTAGAGTATAATCACAATATAAATGCCACAGCCATCAACAACAAGAACACACATGAAACAACATTATAACATCCAAACCTGTACGACTGTCTTTCTTCTGCTGAACACAAAATATGATATTTTGAATCTTGCTGGTAACCAAACAGTTTTGGTTCCCATCAACTTCCATAGTATAGAAAAATATACAATGGAAGTCGATGGGAACCCAAAACTATTTGGTTACCAGCATGCTTCAAATTTACAGGGTGAGTAAATGATGACTGAAATTTCATTTTTGGGTGAACTATCCTTTTAATCTGAGAAAATCTTCTTGACGTAAATTCCTGAACTTGGCATGTGATTGACTGCCTGTGTCTGGGAGATGCTCTGACCTGCTGGTGGTCCTGAAGTCTAACCACACTGACTCAGACTAGCCTCAGCTAGGGAGCTGCTCTGGGGTCCAGTGGTGATGCAAGGGCTGGGGTCTGTTTGTACCCGATCTGCCTGTTTGTGCTTCTTTAAAAAGAGCTCTCCCTTTAAAAATATATATCTCCCTTTCTTTTCATGTTTAATTGATCCTGTGCAAAAATATCACAGCCTATGTTACATCTAATCATCCAATTACCAACATTTTTATCTTAATTACAAATCATCATTTTCATAACTGTACATTAAAATCAACTACCAATCTAAGTTACCAGTTTGATCATTGCTAGCCCTACTCTGAACTGAAGTAACTGAACTAGCTAATCGATATCAAACTGCTAAATGTTTACTCGCTGAAGCTGTATCCTACTTCCCCACATTAGCTAAACATTTGTATACTGTAACTTTCATACTGCGCGATATATGCATGCATTACTAGCGCAGATGTAAGCGTAAGGATTGTTATGCTAAATTGCGAAAAGATCTCTCTCTAATCTGATTAACTGGTAGCTAATTGGAGCCTTATTAACTCACACAGCGTCTCATAAAATGTATTTAGCAAACAAACAAGATGCTAAACCTTAACTTTTTTCTTATTTATCTGTACCTTGCAACTACAGTATATTCTCTTGTCGTCTGTTTGAAAACTGCGTGTGCTGCCGGCAAACGTTAAAAAAAAAAAAAAACTCTTCTTTTGACATGAGGTTAAATGAGATGTCAATCAGCATCAGCAACTGCCAGTAGCGAATGAAAAGTTGGGGTGGCACCCGGGGTGGCCAATCAGATGTCAGGGGTGTCCAGTGCCACCCCGGACACCCCTCTGGCTCCGCCTCTGACTGTACATACAATCCCCCTGCAGCAGATCTAGACAAGTGGTGCTGGGAAGGAGGAGGGTTTGCAGAGAGAAAACTCTTGTAGCACGCTGCATTCAAAACAGCTTACCAGCAAACAACCAAGGCAATTTAAATGTTACACAAAGAGGAATCATGCAAGTTGATTGGCTACCAGATAACATGTCACCTTGGGCCATAGAGTATGCGAGACTTTTGACTAACAGATTACATGTTCAAAAAGCTATCAGCTTTTTTTTTTTGTTTGTGGAACTGTAATTTTGAATATCACCATGCCTGTGAATACCTGCTGGAGATGAATCCCAGTCGTACTAATATGCAGAACATCTGTACTCTTGCTCATGTGATATTGCTTAAATGTTAAATAGAATCCAATAGGCACCTTGGTCAGGTACAGCAGAAAAGCTCTTGTAGCCTCTCATCAACAATCACTCCCCTCTTCACTCTTTCATATGGCCTTGAACCAGGTGCTGCACCTCATATCAACTGCGCTGTTCTGTTTCACTCTTCTCCCAATATTATAAACCCAGAACAGTCTATTTGCAGCATTATTTATTTCTTTTAAATGTCTCTTAAAGAGCGTTGCCCGGCAACAGAGGGAAGGAGTGTGAGGGAACGATATGGACCAACCCATCTGAGCAGGAGATGTACTAACATCATGGAGTGGGAGAAAACAGCACTCATGATTTGGTAGTGTAACAAGGTTGAAGTGAGACTTGTGTACTGCATAATGAAAGTGACATAATCTTCATTGGAATGGATATCAAGGTATTGAGTGATAAAGCCCATCTGATGTAGAAAAAAAGAAGGGCATCAAAAAAGTTGTGGCATCTAGACACTAGTAGTGTCAGACACTGGATGAGTTTTTTTATGGCAGCCAATTAATGAGTGATTTGTTCCTGTCTTTTTTTTATTTTTTTTATTTCTTACTTTCAGTTTCTTCAAAGTTCTACAAATCCTATTTAAGGTAAAATCTCTAAAATTTAGAGGAACATTTTCTCTTTAAAGGCTAAAACCCAGTGTTAATATTGGCCACATCTGATAAAACATTCATGTTCCATTAATAGCATTGACATACAGTATGTCAACAAAACAAATACATTTTAATATTTTCTGAACAAAATGAGTGTGCGCTTACTGGTGCTCACCACCATTGGCCTGACAACTTTCCCAGTATTTCATGTTCTTGTCTGAATGGTTTCTATGGTGTTACTTACTAGCCCTAGTCAATAGAGCATGGGGCACCCTTTCAGATTTTTATTTGCCCATTTTTTGTATGCTATATATGAAGATTGTATTAGAAAAATAATTTTTCCATATAACTGTACAGAGCTAAAGCAAACACTAATGAATATTGGTGAACAATAAACAAAGTGAGTTGAAGAGCTACACAAAAACTAACCAAATAAAAATTTATTTTAAGTTAATTACGAATGCAAAACATAAACCCAGAAGGGAAAAACAAGAAACAAAATCATTTTGTGTTACATAGATGACCTGCATGAGAGGCCATGTGAAATGTACAGGCTTCACAAGTCTGAGACAGACCAAAAGACAGAGAGAAAGAGTGAGAGAGAGAGAGTGAGAGAAGGAGAAAGCTTCAGTTTTTTTGACAAGAACATTCACTCAACAAATTCCTTCACTGTCATATTCATGATCATCCATCCTAACACTATTTTACACCAAAGTCTATAAACAATGTTCCCAGTGGCATTTATTTTATGCAACATTAAAATGGACAAAAATAAACCAGTTACTTGACATTATTTCACTAGAAAGGCAGTTTACATATTCTGTATTAAGCAAATATATTAATAATAACATACATATTGATGACAGTAACCTGAGTGAGAATCGACTACTGAGTTTAGCAGAAAATTAGTATTCAATGTGCAATCCAGGAACCATTTGCTTTGCATCACATACAAATAAGGCTTCAATAACAGGAATAAACAGGTACAAGACAAATTTTCATTGCAACAGAACACGTTCTTCTGGCTTCAAATTAAAGGGCTATGGACTTTTACATACATATAGGGCAAACAAAAGAATGTATTAATTATTGTATTATTAATAATACAGATATGCATCCATTTTAAATGAGCAAACCTATATCGGAAAACAATTCAGTCAAACTTTTGTTATGTTTAATTTCAATGAGACATTGAAAAATATAACCACAATTAACTTGGCCTTCTTCGAATAGACAAATCTTCATTCTTTACTCATATCGGCATGTTATCCACAATGCCTAAATCAGTCAAATTTGACTGTATAATACCTGGTTTAAGCATTTAACATTTTAAGAATAGTTTCCAAGTTTCGGTTTTATATTAAAATTGACAGACATCGCTTTCAATGCTTTCACTAGAGATTTCCCAGCTTTAGCCCTGTAGTTTGCTTATGGAAAATTGCATCTTACATTTTGAGGCCTATAAAATAGAGGAATAAATTCATTTGGGCAGCTAAACTTGTTAATACTCTTCAAACCTAAAAATAAACCATTAATATGGAAGAGTCTAATCTTATTGTAACTAAGTCTCAAACTAATTATACTGACAAATGTGGCTGGAAAATTAAATTAAATTTAATTAAAATCATATTGTCTAATTCTCAGTCTTTTAATCTATGATATTGAAATGATTGGAATGACTTATATTATTTATTATTATCAGCTACCCTGAAGTTATCCTCCCTTTTCTCTTGAAAGAAAAAAGAAACAGTAAAATCTTCCCTACAATGTAACATTTCACTCATTTAGAGAAAGAAATAATGGCATCCCCTCGTGGTTCTGATAAAGAACATGGGCACATGCAGTGCAGGTATAAGCGCAGATGCTCATTCAGCATTTAGGCACACATATATACACACTTTACACACATAAACAAGTATGCAACTAAAAGAAACAAAACATCGAAATCAGTGCATTCCACAAAAGAGACAAAATTTGTATAACTGTGACAGAAATTATCACTTCACAGTGTTAAAAGCCTGGCTCGGGATAACATTGAGTCAAACTAAGTTCCGTCTTGCTCTAAATTTGAAATGTTGTCATTTTATACACATTTATATAGTAGTTATATGTATAAAATCCATTATTGCTAAATAAACAAAAGAGAAAAAAAATTAAAAATTGAACAACTGTACAGTACGGTAGAGATTGGAATGTATTTGAGTTTATCTGAGAGAACGTAACGTAAAACGTAAACTGACAACGGATGAGAAATATGTTGACCGATTGGCAGTCGGCATGTCATGAGGTGATAATTCTTCTATGCACTTCCTCCAAAACATTACACTTGCATTGTGCGTTCAGCTAGGCTTAGATGTAAAGTCCCAAAGTTCCTTCCGAAATACAACGACATCCAAATGTTCAGTACAAAAATACACAAGAGTTTTGGAAAGAATGGACATCCATAGGGCACAGTATTATCTGAGGTAAAACAACAGCAAAGAAGTGTGTGCATCAAGATGCTAAGCCGACTCAAACACATGTACACGTTTGAATAAGAAATGCTAATGAAAATTAGTACCTTAAAACTTCAAAAGGCACCTTCCATAAAAATTCTAATTTGTTTGGTCTTAAGTGCAAAGAGGTCAAATTTACATGAAAATTCCAAAGCTATCATAATTTAAACAAATGAAAACGTCAAGAGCTTATTTTGATTGCAGGGAATTCACAAAAAAAAACTAAATAAATAAAATAAAAAAACAGACAAAAACAAAAACAAATAAAGCAAAATGAAAAATCAAAGCAAAACTAAACAAAAACAATGCAACAAAGCTAAATGTAACAAATTACAGCCAAACAAAAACAGCTAAATGAAACAAACCAAAGAACAGAAAAATAAACAAAACAACGACAAAAAAATGAAACAAAAAACAATTACAAAACAGAACAAAAATATATTTTTGGCAAATAAATTTTTGCTTGACCTACATGTAAAAAAGTAGGAATTATGCAGCCCATCAAATTTCACATATCTATTTATAAACAATGTAATAACATGTTTTTTACTAACAGCATGTTCATCCACTACTTCCTGCTAAGTATCAGAGCATTTAAGTCCATCTTTCTGTCTTCAGCTGTCATGACAATGTTATGTTAACTAGTCAGAGATGTTTAAAGAATGAAGTTTCATAACTGGAAAATAATGCCTCATGGTTTGACTCATTATGCAACATATGGGCCGCACAAGATTATCACCAGGATGTTTTTCCCCATTTATCCAGAGGGAAATTAGCAGGAAGACACACTCAAGACCTTACAGATGAGTGTCACATATTAACAACATGATACAACTGTCTGCAGTTGTTATTGTACATACAGTATATGCACTTTGTCACGCCTATTTGGTTTACTAGATTTCTCTAGCTAAATAACCCAACTATTTGATTTTCCTCTGTTTTAAAGTCACTTCCTGTTTTTGCCCTTTTTTTTTTATTCATTACTGCACATTTATCGCTGTTTTACACAGATGGTGTTGTTTGATTGTCGAGATTACCATAAGAAAATAAAATTCAAAATATAAATATAAAAATATTTGCAAAAGCAAATTTCCTTTGCTCTCTGTGTCTGAAACAAATATTCAGAGTGCATTCTGTACATATATGTGAATTTGAACAAAAAAGAAAAAGAACATAAAAGCGCAAAGAGGCTGCGATATAGACTGGCCACATGTACAGGATTGGTTGGGTCAACAGGCTTTGAGACTTGAACAGTGTTGAATGATCTGTCCTCGCCATACTTCACACTTGATAAAGGACAATAATTCTGACCCTTTTCATGTCTTTAAATAAGATACACTGCATGGCTATATAGTGAAAATATACATTCCAATATTTATATAGAGCTATCTTAAAAATACAAATGTGCAAAAACTGTAAACAAATGAGATCCTCAGTGGTGTGGGGGAGGAGCCCCAGAGGCCAAAACTTCACAGCCGTGTGGGCTCCTCCTCACTGTCGCTGCAATTTCCACAGCAGTCCTGAGGGAGCAGCACAGAGACAAGCACAGTCAAAAACTGGGAGACCACTTTAAACATACAGTAAATGCAAAGTAAATCCCCATAAAATGAAGTTGGAGTTTTGTGGCATTTAGTCCAAGTCTGTTAGCTATGAGCACCACACGGAAATGCAAAAATATGGACTGTTTTCAAACAAGTTTTCCAAACATTGCTTTTAAAATGTGCCTAGATGGGATCCAAACAATTTAACCTGGGGGCAGTGGTACTATTTATATGACCCTCATTGCAAAAAAATATACTTTTTCGATTATTCACTGAAAATACCAACAACGAGAGGTAAGGACAAAGCAGGCATGCAGATATTTTATTACATTACATCACCTACAAATGTGGATATGATTTTAGTATCAGACTCAATAAAGACAGAAAGTTTTAGATCCACCTCTGGCTGAGCTTTTCAAGCAGATGCTGACAAGCTCATTGACTAGTGAAGGAAACATTTATGTCTTGGGAACAGAACATGGCACGCATGACACTTGTATTAAGTTACATGTATTACCTGTCTGCCGAAAAGTCTCTGCAGCAAGCCCTGTTTGGGTGGGGGCGAGGGTTGTCCTCTCCAATCCAGGTCAGGGGGCACAGTGCCATCCGAGTTTAACACGTTGAGCTCTTTAAAGCACTCTGTCTCGATCATCTGAACAGATCAATGAAATAATTACACACTCAGTATTATCAGAAAGATAATATCCATCTCAAAGAGAATCTTTCCTTCAAAAGGAATATATAGACCATTTCAAGGATGTAAATAATAACAAAGGAACGCTACTGGCATGGGAGAATTTCCGGTATCATTACCAGATCCTTTAAATAAGACTCTAGAGTTGCATTTCTTTCTCAAAGATCATCAAACCTTAAGTGACTTATCCAGATGTGTTGCTGATACTGAGCGTTTATGCAAGAGAAGCACTGAAATTGTATCGTAGTTGTTTTTTTTTTTTAGGCCTAATATTAAGTGCCTCCCACTGTTGATTTGAATGAGTTTGACAACTAGTTGGAAATAGTCCTTGAAATGGTCTATATTAGCACAAGAGAGAATTTCTGAACATATCCGTTTTGAGGTGGTTGACATGACAGTATCTGTCAATCGGTATTCGCAAATATTAGTGACTGTATATTTAATTAGCCCATATTAAAGGCTGACAATGTGAGGTCTTTTTATCCAATTTCTACACTATACATTTCTATGCAAGGTTTTCAAAGCAAATAGAAGAGTTTTTCATATTTCTACAATACATTATAATGCTTTCATACCTGAATCAAATCATGTTAAACTCCAGATCAGGGTTTTAGTGTGAATAATGATTTGACTAAAGATTTGCAATATTGGTTGTCACATTGGTAACATAAAACTAACTATTGCTTGTTTGGTAGCTGTTATCAATTATGGTTCAGAGTAAAATATTTATTGAAGTTATTTTTGGATAGCAACCTGACCTCATTTTGCCAGGGGATAGGAACACATCCAGTGGACACTCTGCAATAGAAGGAGTCGTCTTTGGGCTCCAGCTCCACCCCCTTTACTGTAGAAAACTGCTCAATGTCCAACACATCCTTACAGTAGATGGCCTGAGGCTGCAGGCAGAAAAATGCATTTTATGCTACATACACTTGTGTTTGAATGTTCTAAAAAATTTCTAAAATGCACAAACACTGTTTTTAATTGTGGATGATATTCCCATTAAAATGGGTGAAATATGGGCGTCTCAGAAAACACTCACATCGGGAATAAAGGGAGCTTCGAGCATGCCTGCTTCAAGCCGTTTGAAGTTGATGGAACGGAAAATAGGGTGAGCTTTCACCTCTGTGGCTCCACCCCCCTGACAGCCAAGCCTCTCACTAGGGTCTTTGGCTAACAGCTATAACAACACAATAGTTTTAAATACATATATACAAGCAGTCAAAATGGAAATACATTTCTACATTGACTAGCTCTAAAATGGTTGTCAGACTGATTGAGAATATTTAAACTGTTACAGTAGAACAACACTACATTTTGTTGGTCACTTAAAGGTGCTATAAAAAAAAAAATTCTCATGGAAAAGTAAACAGTTTTCCTACTCCCTGAAAGATATTAATGAAATAAGTGTCATGAGATATTTCACCGGTGTCTGTAACAGCTCTAGACTCAAAAAAGTGTCAGAGGGGCCCCTTTCCGCCTGTCAATCATTTTGCGCCATCTATTAGTGTTATAGTAGCAGTGAATTATTGATGCATTTTTATGCCATTTTAATGCCATGTTGTTCATAACAGTTGTCAGTTGAGGGCGCTATTTTGCTTCTGTTGTTTTTGACAAACGTTTTTGCTCAGTGTTGGTCTCAATACAGCTCATATGGAATCTGACAAAAGGTCTATTCACATTGAGACCGAAACACAAATTGAAAAACTATTTAAACCCTATTTATATGATATTTTAAGATGAGCTTAGTTCAAATGAACTGCCGAACCTCACTGCTAATATTAATGCAAGGATAATATAAAAGGCACAGAAAATATGCATATTAATAATGTTCATCAATACTAAACACAAGGGGGTCTATTTTTGTGAGTGCGCAAAGCACAGCACTATACGCAATGATTGTGTGCTACATCTTATCCAATTTTCATCATATCGCTATATCTAAGTGCAATTTATGCTTAGTTATTCATGTCAGCACAAATGATGTTTGGCTTCGCCAGTCGGAGATCAGTAAAGATGTTAAAGAGGTGTGTGAATTTGCAAAATCAATGTCATTCACTGTAATATGCCCCTGTCCCATCCCTGCTCGTCATGTTGACGAAGTTTATAGTAGATTAGTGTCACTGAACGGCTGGATGTCCGAGTGGTGTCTGGAGAATAGAATAGGATTTATAGACAATTGGAAGAGTTTTTGGGGTAGACTTGACCTGCTAAAGAGAGACGGACTCGATCCCTCCAGGGAAGGTACTGCTCATAGTCTTAATAATGAGTATTTGACTAACAGGGGCCCAGATCAGGAAGCAGACAAACTGGT
This sequence comes from Moxostoma hubbsi, assembly GCA_032164185.1. Taxonomy (NCBI): domain Eukaryota; kingdom Metazoa; phylum Chordata; class Actinopteri; order Cypriniformes; family Catostomidae; genus Moxostoma; species Moxostoma hubbsi. The sequence goes on along the minus strand of JAVLUX010000151.1, from coordinate 1,224,215 downwards.
TAATCTGAACGTCTGCTAGCTGCCTTGAGACGTCACACAGGTCACATAAACTACAACACATAGAGACTGAATCACCTAGATAACTCCTAGAGACTGTGTCTGTTCCCCGAACTACCAAAAACAAAACCCTCACTAAATCAATTTGAAAAAATTTGATGAAGGTAAAAACATACAAATTAAAGATAAACAGCATATAAAGGTAGGGCTATTAAACATTAGATTTCTTTCTACCAAAGCACTAATTGTAAATGAAATTATTACAGATTATAGTTTGGATGCACTCTGTTTGACTGAAACCTGGCTTAAACCGGAAAAATATATTAGTTTAAATGAATCTACTCCCCCAGGTTATTGTTATAAACATGAGCCTCGTCTGAAGGTTCGAGGAGGAGGTGTTGCTACAATTTACAGTGAAGTTTTTGGTGTTACTCAGAGGACAGGATATAAATTTAAGTCTTTTGAACTAATAATGCTTAATGTGACACCGTCAGATATAAAAAAAAATGTCTTATTTTACCCTTGCTACAGTGTATAGATCACCCGGAACTTATTCAGATTTCCTTGGTGAATTTGCTAATTTCTTTTATCAGATCTTGTAGTTACAGTAGATAAAGCTTTAATTGTTGTTGACTTCAACATTCACATAGATAATGAAAATAATACATTGGGATTAACATTTATTGATATTCTCAACTCTCTTGGAGTCAGACAAAATGTTACAGGACCAACTCATCGCCATAATCATACGCTAGATTTAATTCTGTCATATGGAGTTGAAGTTGATAATATAGAAATTCTGCAGCAGAGCAATGACATCTCTGATCATTACCTCATCTCTTGTATGCTGCGATCAGCTAATGTTACTCAATCTACACCACTCTATAGTTCAGGTAGAACTATTCTTTCGATCACTAAAGATAGCTTCACTAATAATCTTCCAGATCTATCTCATACACTCAGTAAACCCCATAGCCGAGAAGAGGCTTGATGAAATAACAAAAAATATAAATACAGTCATCTCTTGATAGTGTCACCCCCCTTCGATTAAAGAAAATTAAAGAAATAAGCCATGGTATAATGCACCATGGTATAATGATCACACTCACGCTCTCAAGAGATAATGGAGCGCATGTCGAAGAATACAAAATTAGAAGTATTTTGCGGTGCATGGAAAGATAGTGTCTGTACAGACAGGCACTAAAAGCTGCAAGGTCAGCATATTTTAGTAAACTCAGAGAAAATAACCACATCAATCCAAGGTGTTTATTCAGTACTGTGGCTAAATAGGTTAGGAATAAAGCCTCAACAGAACCAGATATTACGTCACAGCACAAGTGTAATGACTTCATTAATTTCTTTACTGATAAAATTAAAATAATCCGAAATAAAATGGAATTATGCAATCATATGTCATAGCACCTCAGAAAACAGTGTCTCATAATTTTCCTCATGTGCAACTTCAATCCTTTGCTGTCATGGGTCATGAAGAGCTAACAAAACTTTTTGAAACATCAAAAGCCACAACATGTTTGTTAGATCCAATACCAACTAAGCTCTTAAGAGGTATTTCCTATAATTTCAGAACCTCTTCTTTATATTATTAACTCCTCGCTATCCTTAGGACATGTCCCAAAAACTTTAAATTGGCAGTTATCAAACCGCTTATTAAGAAGCCACAACTTGACCCTGGCTGATTATAGACCGATTTCAAATCTCCCATTTATGTCGAAAATACTAGAAAAGGTAGTATCCTCCCAAATATGTTCATTTCTGCAGAGAAATTATATATATATATATATATATATATATATATATATATGTGTGTGTGTGTGTGTGTGTGTGTGTGTGTGTGTGTATATATATGTGTGTATGAACAATTTCAGTCAGGATTTACAGAGACTGCACTTATCTCTGTAGTTACAAATTACTTGCTCTTATCATCTGATCGAGGCTGAATTTCACTTCTAGTGCTTTTAGATATTAGTGCTGCATTCGACATGATAGATCACAACATTCTCTTGAATAGGCTAGAGAATTATGTTGGCATTTGTGGAGTTGCATTGGCATGGTTTAGGTCCAATTTTGCAGACTGCTACCATTTTGTCTATGTAAATCAGGAATTGTCAAACAAAACAAAATGCAAAGTATGGAGTGCCACAGGGATCAGTTTTAGGGCCTCAGCTTTTCTCCTTGCATATGCTTCCCCTGGGAGATATTATCAGGAATCGTGGAATAAGTTTCCACTGTTATGCTGACAATACCCAACTTTATATTTCTTCAAAACCTAATGAGATTTCACAACTCTCCAATTAGCAGTGTGTATCAATGAATTAAGTAAGTGGACGGCCATAAACTTCCTTCTACTCAATTCCGACAAAACAGAGGGCTAATTATTGGACTAAAAATAAGCCGCAAAAATATAATTTGACTCTTGTTGTGGAAATTTTACATTGATTGAATAATGAAATGTTCCTTTTTGACTGTCTATGTGTGTACGTGCGGGAAGTGTGACACTTCAGGAACATATGTGACAGGACCTTTTGACCTTAGGTGGGCAGCTTTGGCTTTAAGTAGAAACTGACTGTTTCGGGACCTATGAAATTAGACCTTAGAGAATTTAAACTGACAGTGGACACCTTATCTGGAAAAGGCCAATGGTACAGCTGCTGGGAAGGAACCTTGAAAATACGAGATAAAAGGGCTGTTCATCTCTTCCTGGGTGTGTCACTCTCTTGCACAGCGCAATTACTGTGGATTAGACTGAACCTATGCTTGCAAGAATAAATACTTTTTTTATTAATTTGACTCTGAGTGTCTCTTATGCAGCGATGCTGTTTTAATGAATTTTAGCCCCAACAATTTGGTGTCAGAATAGTGGGATTCCTTGGAAGTGCCTTCTGGACCCTGAGAGCAGACGGTGTTTGGCCACCTGGACTGAGAAGTTCCAGCTCTACCTCGTAAACTTTAGAGAGAGAGACCGACCGCATCAGGGCCAGGAGAAACTCCACTGGAATCAAATGAAAACGAACCCGTGGCAACAAGAAAAGACATCTTTGGTAAGAGACGACTAAATTATTTTCTTTTGGTATAAGAGAGAGTGAACCATAGTGGCTGAGACTGTTGTCTGTGGTGCGAGTGCAAGAGGTTCTCAACCTGAAACTGAGACTTTGACGGGTCAAGAGGTTTTCTAAAAGAGACTGAGTTCTCGCAAAAGGTTGTTTAATTAGGTTAGCTAATATACGCTGGAACGGGCTCCAGAGAGAGATTTTGAGCAAAACCGTAATTAACAAAGCACTAGCGGATTAGTGCACCCTTTCTGATCTTGGGTTAAGAAATCAGGTCTGTTGGAGACGTCTGACAGATTATAAGACGCGCGTCGAACGGTAAATCCAGAGAGACAGAAACAGCCAGTATGGGGAAGTCTCAGAGCAAGCTTGCCAAATTTGATACACCGGTGTTTTGTCAAATGAGACAACGTTATGGGAAAAAATGCATGCAGGACATGGGAAAATTAATACAGCACCATGATTTTCCCAGGGAGGGAACACTGAGCGCTACCAGATTAAAAGTAGTGAAGGAATCAGTGGAACAGGGCAGCGAGAAAACAAAAGGTTGTTGTGGCTGCGTTCAACATGTGTGTAAAAAGTGCGAGAAAACACTAGATTGTTGGCTCCAGGAAGCTGACAAGAGGGAACGAAAACAAATGCAGAAAGAATTAGCATGTAGGACTGAGAAAGAAACGGGTGAAAGATCTGTATGTGTGTCAGCACCACCAGAAGAGACAAAAATAAGAGAGTTTCTCCACATGGAATGGTGACCGGGCCGGCGCCACCGGCATATAACCATCACTATCCCGTAGCGGAGCTGAAAGCCCTGAAACTGAACCCCGACCTCGACTGCTCTCCGCCCAGAAGACCAGCGCAATTGCAAGCACACGCAGTGGCAGCTCCACCCGTCTTCGATGAAGAAGAATCTTCGGAGGACAGTAATGAAGCGATCCCCGAGACCCCTGATCAAGACACTGGAAGGGCCGGTGGACAGCTACGGACAAGATCACAGGTGAAACAAGAAAAGGTCAGCTTTACAGCTCCCATGGTAGAAGTAGCGGGGGCAGAAGGACCGATGATGGTCTTCAGACCATGGACGGTGGCCGATATGAAAGAAGCCATGGCCCATCTGTCAAACCCTGATGACGCAGGTGACAAATTTTCAAGTGAACTAATTATTTTTTGTCAAGAATTCAGTCACACTACACAGGAGCTGAAACGGCTGCTGGCCGTGAAACTGGGGGCCACGAACTGGCACAAAATGAGCGGATCGATCGGACAGGGAAATGTGCGGCGAATACACAGAGACTGGGCTGATGAAAACAATGCTCTGTACACAACGGCTGTGGAGAATCTAGCAAAGGCAGTAAAGGCGGCGTTTCCAGCACGAGTGGACACAGCAAAGATTAACAGCTACTGTCAAATGAGAGACGAGTCTGTCCGAGACTATTACACCAGACTTTGAGACATTTCAAAGGTTCAGCGGCTTGGAGGAGCCGACAGAAAGGGGAGCCCAACCAGGCACGTGGGAATGTCATTTGCAAAGTTGTTTTCTGAATGGACTGAGACCTGAGATAGCGCAAGCTGTGAAAGCAAGCTACATTGAATGGCAGAACGGGCGGCTGACCTCCACAATGGCACATGCTGTGCACGCAGAAGAACAGCTGTTGACAAAGAGAGACAAAACCAAGGCAAAGGAAGAGAGAGAACTTCAGCTGGCGGTTATCAGCGTCTCCTCTAATAACAGAGCACCGCAGCAGAAGTGGAAAGGAAACGGAAATCAGAAGCAGTGGAGATGTAGGTTGTGTAACACTGACAAGCATGAGTTCAGAAACTGCACGAAGTGCAGACTGTGCAAACAAGAGGGACACTAGGCTACAGACTGTCCGGGAAAAGAGAGGGCGGATTGAAACAAGGCGAGTGGAGAGCACAAAGGTGGGGGTCGAAGAGCGGGCGATCAGCGGCCGACTACAAGACAGGGAAGTGAAAATTTTCTAACCACACACACACAGCACAAAAGCACATACGCTGACCTACATACTGCTCTCTGCAATGAAAAAATGCTTGCGAACCTTTTTGTGTGACTGAGAGAGTTATGTGTAATGATGAGTCTGTTGAATGTTTAAGAATGTACAAAAGTTCAGGATTTCTACAAATGCCAAGATATCTAATGTTAGTTGATGGTACATTAGTGAATTTTTTAGTGGATTCCGGAGCTGGCCACTCCACAATACGACCATGTGACTTGCCATGTGTCCTAAAGCTGACAGAGACAGTGCATGAAAGCACATCAGCGTCAGGCCATGTAATTTCTGAAAAATTCACAGTGCCCTTAGCTTGCGAGACAGAAACGGGGAAAAAATTAACACATGCATTTCTGTGTTCACCGTCTTGTCCGGCGCCGCTAATGGCTAGAGATCTAATGTGTGAACTAAATTTGACCCTCACTGCTGATTCCGGCGGAATCCGCATTGAGGAAGAACAACAAACATGCTGCTCGAAATGTGAGCCGCAATGGGCACACGAATGGTGTGTCACAGATTTGAATTGGGCAAAAATGGTTTTGAAATAGGCAAAAGCTCGAACAGCGTCATGTAACACAGAGAATATGATGGCTGACAAATTACATTGCACGTCACATGTCGTAATTGAACGTGAACCACAATATGAGGAGGGGTGGTTTAACGGGGTAGAAAATGAGACCGTGAAATTTGATAAGATTTTCTGGACAGAAAATGTGTGTGCGCTTTCAGCTTGCCTAACAGAACAACAAAGGGAGCTGTTTTTGCTAGCCGGAGACATAACACCACATTTATCAGTAATCAAGGCCAAAGCGCAAGCGTGGGAAGAGTTAGGGCCTTTTGTGAATAAATGCATGAGAACAACAGATTGGGCTGACAGTTCAGAAGGGGTCAAACACAGCACAAGTTTGGGGGCATTTATGTCAGAATGTGATTTTGAGGTCAAAATGCAGAGAACTGTGACGCCGATTGTAAAGAGTGTGCTGGAGAAACATAAGACAGGAGCTATTTCTGCCTCAGACATTCACCCTGCTCTGGCAGAAATACCTTCAGAATTATGGGCAAAACACAAATATGATGTGTGCCTAATAAAGGGATGTGAACCAGTCATAGTCACTCCTAAATCTGATTACAGGCCATGTCAAGCGCAATACACCCTTAAGAGGGAAGCGCTGGAGGGAATTATGCCAGTTTTTGACTCTTTATTGAAAGAGGGCATTATAATAAAATGCAATGATTCTCCAGTTCGCACTCCAATTTTCCCTGTGAAGAAAATAAGAGACAAGAATTCACAGACTGAGTGGCGATTTGTGCAAGATCTTCAGGCCGTGAACTCAGCGGTCATTGCAAGAGCTGCTCGTGTTCCAAACCCGTATACAATTTTGTCACAAATCCCACAAAATGCAATGTATTTCACTATGGTGGATTTGGCTAATGCTTTCTTTAGCATCCCAGTGGACGAGAAAAGTCAATTTTGGTTTGCGTTTGATTTCAATAACGAGGAGTACACCTTTACTCGGCTTTGCCAAGGGTTTTGTGAATCCCCAACAATATATAAAGAGGCTCTTCGAAGGAGTCTACAGACCCTAACACTGACAGCTGGGACGGCTCTGTTGCAATATGTGAATAATTTGTTAATTTGTGCATGTGATGAAGCCACATGTGTGGCTGACTCTGTGACTCTCTTGAAGCATCTGGCAAGAGAGGGCCACAAGGTCAGTCTTTCAAAATTACAGTTTGTAAAACAGGAAATTACGTTTTTGGGGCATGTTATTAAACCAAACAGCAAATCCATCTCTGAAAAACGAGTGAGGGCCATAAAAGATGTGCCAAAACCAGTTACAAAAAAACAATTATTGTCATTTTTGGGAATGTGTGCTTACTGTCGTACATTTATTCCTAATTATGCAATTCTTGAGCAGCCCTTACAAGCCCTGACAACAGGGAAAGGGTTGAGGTCATGTGATAGGCTTGTTTGGACAAGCGAGGCGGGGGAGGCATTTGGGAACTTGAAAATACAACTGGCCATGGCCCCACGTTGGGCCTACCCATCACAGATAGACCGTTTGTTCAGATGGTGGATGAGAAAAGTGAGTTTATGACTTCTGTTCTTTTGCAGACTCATGGAGACAGACTGCGACCTGTGGCATATTTTTCAACCAAACTTGATGCAGTAGCAGCAGGTCTACCACACTGTTTGAGTGCGGTGGCAGCTGCTGAAATGGCAGTACTGGCATCCAGGGAATTTGTGGGGTATTCTGATTTGACTCTGATGGTCCCACATGCAATACCACACAATTTTATTGGACATGCCAAACATAACTGTTAAAAGATGCACAACTTTGAACCCTGCCACACTTCTCCCCACAGAGAAGGATGAAGAGGAGCATCATTGTTGTCTATCAGCGCTTGAAAAGGTGTGCACACCACGTCCAGACCTTTTAGACATGCCATTGGACAATTGTGACAATGTCCTCTTTGTAGATGGATCGGCTTCAAAAGATCCACAAACAGGAAGGAATAAGGTTGGTTACGCGATAACCACTGAATTTGAAGTCGTAACATCTGGCAAATTGCCATCAAATTACTCGGCTCAAGCAGCTGAACTAGTCGCTCTGACAGAAGCATGTAAAATTATGACTGACCAGTGTGTGACGATTTACACAGATTCGCGTTATGCTTTGAGTCACACACGATTTTGGTGCTTTATGGAAGCACAGGAAATTTTTGAAGTCAGACGGTCGTCCAATATTGAATGCATCTCTTGTGTCTGAGCGTTTGGAGGCCATCCTGCTACCAGACAAGGTGGCAATTTGTAAGTGCGCAGCGCATTCTAAGGATAACAGTTCTGTATCAACAGGAAATGCCAGAGCAGACGCGGCGGCGAAGGCCGCGGAAGCACAGGAGACAAAAGAAGCGTCATGTGCCATAATATCTAACCCTAATCTTGACATTCCTTCTTGTTTACAGGGCATGCAGACCTTTTCAACAGAGGCTGAAAAACACAAATGGAGGGCGTCTGGCTGCAGCCTTGTAGATAATGTGTGGATGAGTGTGGACGGCATGCCTTGTTTACCCAAACACTTCTTTCAACATTATGCTAAGTTGACTCATGGGTTAGATCATGTGTCAAAGGGAGGGATGGTGTCAATGATGAAAGAATTGTGGTTTACCAAGGGCTTCACAATATGTGCTGAAAATTTTTGCAAAAGATGTGTCATTTGTAGCACATACAATGTAGCAAGGGGAATCAAGACAGGCATGGCATCCCAGCCACCCCCAGGGGGACCCTTTGAGTACCTGATGATTGGTTTCATAGAGTTAACCCCTTGTGGAAAACAGAAACACTGTCTGGTGATGGTGGACATGTGGTCCAAATGGGTTGAGGCCTTCCCAACCTCGAAACAAGACTCGGCAGCAGTAGCGAAAGCTCTTTTAACCAAGATTGTTCCGAGATGGGGAATTCCAAGAAAAATCAGCTCGGACAACGGGACACACTTTGTCAATGAGGCAATAAAGCAGGTGGGTCAGTTTTTGGGAATTGACATGAGAACACACTGCAGTTACCACGCTGCTAGTGGAGGCACTGTTGAGAGACAGAACCAGACAATTAAGAACAAATTGGCTAAGTGCTGTGAGGAAACTGGGCTCACATGGGTTAAAGCACTCCCAATTGTGTTAATGTACATGAGAATGAGGAAAAGAGTCAAACCAAATTTGAGCCCATTTGAGATACTTTTTGGTAGACCACCGTTCCTGGGAATGGGTGAGGGGAAACGAAGACTGCCGTCAACAGATGTGTGTGAGAATGACATGTTGAATTACTGCAAAGAAATGTCTTCTCTGTTGTCCAATGTTTCTGTGCAGGTGAAGGCTGCTCAGGGGAAAGTTGCTGAAACATTTCTGCATAACATCAGGCCTGGTGATTCGAGATCTGAGGAGGAAAAGCTGGAGGGCAAAAAGGTGGCTAGGACCATTCCAAGTGCTACTGACGACACACACAGCTGTGAAGGTCACAGAGAGGGCCACGTGGGTGCATGCCAACCACTGTAGGAAGGTCCCGCCTACGTCACAGGAGGAGACTCAGACTGAGCATCAATAAGCGCCAAGATCAAGGCTGAACACCAAGTACCTTTATCAGTGCAGGCATAAGGACATTCAACAGAACTGACAAGGCGCTGTGCGCAGAGCGAGCCCCACCGTGTGGCCACAAGGAGTAACACATGAGAAAGGCTGTACGGGAGCCTGAACAGGCCAATGATACGTGGGTTGGATGGTTCATGAATATGTGGGGAGGTTGGGTTTATTGGATACTTCAAACAATACTGCCAATTGGAGCAATAGGGTTGTTGATACTGGTTTGTTTGCCATGCATTATGAAGTGCATTTCCAGCTCAGTACAGAGACTGGTTAAAGCAGGAACATCTGCTCAACTGGTGAAAATGACAGTCTATTCAACTAATGATGACAATGATGAAAAATATGATGATGGTGACACAAGTAGCGGCAGCTACAGTATGTATTGAGTATGTTAAAGTATGTTTTTATTCCCTTTCCTTTTTCTTTCTGAAGAGAGCAATGATAAGAAATAAGGGTCAAAAGCAGCGGTCATCCGTGTTACGAGATGATGTACAGGGGGAGGGTTTGAAATGAGGGTTTATTTTACTTTTATTCTTTGGATTTTTATAACCTGCTGACATAACCCAAAATGTTAAATTGATGTGTTTTTTTTCCTACTTAATCTGTACACTATTTCTTGTTTATACTGAGGTGACTGCGGGTCTGATTTTATGTCAGGAGTGCAATAACAGTGTTTATTCATTTAGCCCGGCTTCAGATAAAGTCTTTTATTTGCTTGCTAAGTTAGAAGGGATTATTCTAATAAACAGCCTAAGCTTTCTTCTTTTTAAAAAACCTTATTTCACAAGTTTAAGAGGGTGATCGTTTATGCAAAAATCAGAAATGAAGAGCATAGGTGTGATGTGATGACTTGCATTATTATATTACCATTAGTGTTAGTATTACTATGCTAGACTAGTCAATTATCAGAGAATGATAAACAGGATGGATTGTTGTGGAAATTTTACATTGATCGAATAATGAAATGTTCCTTTTTGACTGTCTATGTGTGTACGTGCGGGAAGTGTGACACTTCAGGAACATATGTGACAGGACCTTTTGACCTTAGGTGGGCAGCTGTGGCTTTAAGTAGAAACTGACTGTTTCGGGACCTATGAACTTAGACCTTAGAGAATTTAAACTGACAGTGGACACCTTATCTGGAAAAGGCCAATGGTACAGCTGCTGGGAAGGAACCTTGAAAATACGAGATAAAAGGGCTGTTCATCTCTTCCTGGGTGTGTCACTCTCTTGCACAGCGCAATTACTGTGGATTAGACTGAACCTATTCTTGCAAGAATAAATACTTTTTTTATTAATTTGACTCTGAATGTCTCTTATGCAGCGATGCTGTTTTAATGAATTTTAGCCACAACACTCTCGATGGATGCACTGTTACGTCATCTTCAACAGCGAAGAACATGGGTGTTACATTTGATACAAATCTTTGAAAATCTAATTACCAATGTTTGTAGAACAGCATTCTTCCACCTAAGAAATATTGCTAAATTACGGCACATGCTCTCTGTTGCTGATGCTGAAAAACTAATTCATGCGTTCTTGACCTCAAGACTAGATTATTGTAATGCATTACTGGGAGGATGTCCAGCAAGATCAATAAATAAACTTCAATTGGTTCAAAATGCAGCAGGATCACCAGAACCGGCTGGATCCAGCTCCATTCCTGCTTCCTGGAGTGTTGGACTCCACTGCTATGTGTTGCTGTGTGATGATGATTAAATGCAGCCGGCACCAGCCAAACATTACTTCAGTCTATTATGATGGACTTCAGAGGATGAACTGATGCCAACTCCAACCATAAGACATGGGATACATCATATGCCATTGTCTGAACCTTGGACTTAAGATGGATCCCACCGAACCCCACAGAAATTACCGGCCAGGTTGAACTGTGATGCACCTCACTGTTCTCTACCTAAATCACCTCAGTCTATTGATGGACTACACTCTTGAAATGGAATACATAGACTATCAATTGCCAACAAAAGCCTTCATCAGCAAATTAACAAGGACAACTGCATCTATGTGAACTTCTGCAGTTAATACAGGATGGACTTCAAAAGACATTAATCATTAATCTTACAGTTCAAACAAAATCTTTATTTAAACACTGTCCCTTAACAGTTACTTAGTTTAATCATTTGAAACCATGACTTGCACTATACATAAGTAATATTGGCATTATATTAATGATGTTAGCCAGAGGGGAACTGGCCCCCACAGTGAGTCTGTATTCTCCCAAGGTTATTTTTCTCCCATTAACCAACATCTTGTGGAGTTTTGTGTTCCTTGCCAAAGTCGCCTTCAGCTTGATCACTGGGGTTATAAATACAATTATTATTATTAATTACTTATTTTTAAACAGAATTCAAAATCGTATTTTATCAAACTACACAATGATGAATCCTAGACATTATAGACATTACAGTTTTATCTTCTGTTAATGCCTGATATACTGTAAAGGTGCTTTGAAACAATGAGTGTTGTGAAAGGCCCTATACAAAAAAAAAAAAGACTTGATTACGCGCCAGCGCAAAACTTTGCGAAATTTGCTATTTTCCTGAGAAATAGATGTCATTTCCATCAATCTCCGATTTTTTTCAGCCATTTTTTATTTCTTTAAAAACCTACTTAGACCATTAGTCCGATCAGCATGAAATATATATAACCAATCTTGGTACACATAGTCAACAGGACGTTTAGAAGATATCAGCAAGGTAACACATCAGCAACCTCCAGGGAGCGCTAAAATTATTTTGATAACTTTGCAGCCGTTTGAGCGACAATGTTCAAATTAAATATGCATCTTCTTTGGTACAAATGCTATCATATTCAAAAAATATTAATTCTACAAATAATCAAAAGCGGCCACCAACGGCCAATCAAATTTCAGCACCTTATAACTCGCATTGCGAATGGCCAGGTTTATGGAAATTACTACACACACAAACAATAAAAATTTTTTTGCTTCTCTGAATCCACCAGTGCCCCACAATGATAATGTCACTTTAATATCCATTTCTGCAATAAACTTATTTAAATTAAACATACTTTTTCGAACTCATCCTAGGCTGTTTGCCTGATTCTCACAAAACTTGGTATATATCATCCAGGGCTCGCAAAATTTCAAAATCACTGGTAGCCCTTCGGGCAGGCACTCTTCAGGTTTTGGTAGTCCGAAATTAATTTTACTAGCCCAAATTAAAAGAGAATTTTTATTGTAGAAAATTGGTCAATTGAGTCCAAACATCAATCAAAAAAAATTTCAAAACCCAAATATCAACAATCAGATATAAAATAATCAAATTAGAATCATCAATACAAATGTCTGGTTCTAACTGAACTAAAATTTATGAGAACACTATGGAACATGAATCAGTCTGTGTCAGATTCTGAATTGGAGATCTCCACTGAAGTAACAGAGGAAATGCCACTCGATGTTGAGGGCATAGCGTCTCCATCAGCTTTCTCCTCCTGTGCATCAATCTCCATTTCTCTGCTCTTTTTTGCTGGGGTTTTATGTTTCAGGTGTCTTGAACCAATTCCAGAAAACATCCAGGAACTAACTGCCTTGTCGGGGCAAAAAGATTCAACCTGTTCCCCGTTTATGGAGACTTGCATGAGATCATTCAGTGTTTCAGACTGTAGAGAAGTACGATATGATGTTTTCACTCGGTTCATGCAGGAAAATCCTCTCTCACAGATGGCTGTCGATGGACTTAGTGTCAGCATTAATTTCACCAACAAGATATGAGAGAGGTGTTCTGGATTCTCAGTGAGGAGATCTTTGTACAAGCAATCTTGCTTGATACCCCGGTGCTCTGAAAGCCACATTTTTAGATCCATCCATTCCTGTGGAATTTTCTCCTTCTCTTCCTCATTTAGCAAACTGGCAAAATGTTTGACTAGATAATCTACGTTTTTGTCCCCATAATTTGCCAGCTCTTCTCTGGAGTGGGGGAGAGTAGAAGGGTCAAAAACTTTGAAACAAGACAGAGGTTCTTCAAACAGATTTTTAAATCTGCTGTCCATGTACTTTACTGTGTTGTCAATAATCCTCTGTAACTCAGCATCAATGGTGTCCTTGTCTGAGCCCTCACATCTTCTAGCAGGTCGCTGGCTTTTTGTGAGGTCAGTTCCACAGTAGCACATGCTACCATCATCTTTCACTGTGAACTTTGTGTCCAAGGCTTTCTGGTATTCTCCTGGTTTTGTTTTCAAGCTGCGTTTTCTTTTTGCCTCATAGTCAGATTTTTCTGAACTCTTCCGCTTTGTGGCTGTCTGTTTTTCTTTGTCTGTCTCTTCATCCTGAACTGTTTTTTTGGGCCGAGTAGAACTGAAATATTGCCGTAAATCCATGCTCCTGTTAACACCGTCACGCGCGCACACACGTTCGAAATGTTCTCAAGTGCGCACGCAATCTCTGTCGCTTAGCAACAATAAATTGACAACAATAAAGTGGTGGAAGCACCAGGTGTCTTTCCCAAACGCTCAGAACTTGGAGTTGAATGCCGGATTGGATAGAGAAATAATTACTCTTTGAAGCTTTGATATTTTCTCTGACTGTTTCGGTACAATATTCTAAGCATCGGGAGTTTTGAAAACAGTTTCACCTTGTGGCAGATAAAATGTATAGCAGCCATAAACCAGAGCGTGAAGCTCTGTTTTAAAGTTAATCTGCTAAAAGTGTTAATTTTCTGAATAATTCACATATTGAAGTGTAGCAATACATAAATATTAATAATACCAGACTTTTTTGAGCCAAGAAAATGGTGCTCTAATTATTTTACGCTGTTTATATAGCAGAATGGTCTGAATGATGGTCCAGTCACATTTATTTACGCATTTATTTATTTTTATTTCAAAGCAGCTTTACAGTTACACGCTAACTAAAGCATTCTTGTGAAAGCGGAGCTTTAATTTTTATTGATCATGTATTTCTCTTAAAACAGGCATGGAAATTCATGAGCTGCGAGTAAATCCGCATGATCAAAACTTACGCGGTCA